>JAJIBD010024758.1:0-28081 GCA_021461705.1 Cryptotis parvus
TGGCTGGCTGGTAGAATGGCTACTTATAAATAAAACTAGGAATTCAACACAAGGGAAGGTATGCCCTCAAAGAAAAGAAACAGTACACTAGAGGAATCTATCCTAGCAATACAACTCCATGGGAAACAAGCAGATCCCCGAGTTGAAGAACAAGATGATGAATCAACCTGACTTCAAAATTTGATCTTGTGAGATCTCTCTGATAATGAATTTAGAAGAAATTGTTAGGATTTTTAAGGGACTCAATGAAAAAATGAGCAGATGTTCCAGTAATACAGGAGAACTATACATGAAGCAGTTTGAAAAGAGCAGTCAATAAATTACAGGGAGGAAATGAGACCAAGTAAAGAGAACCATGCAAATAGAAATATCATCACTTAAAAACCTAGTAGATGAAACAAAAAACACATTAGGCTCTTTCAACATTAAGGATGACAACAGCAGAAGAGAGAATCAGTGAGACTGAAGATGAGCTGCAGAAAGCACTCAGAACTACATAAGATGAAGCTGACCAGAAAATGGATCAACAACGGAACAAAGAACAATGGGATGAAACCAGGTGGAACAACGTAAGAATCGCCAGTGTCCCAGAAGACAGGAAAGTAACCCCAAGGAAATTAAAACAGTTAAAAATAACCCTGGCTGAAAGGACACGAGGTTAAAAGGCCTAAACAACCCTGAAGACTACCAGCGAGAAGAGACCCCAATAGAAAGACCCCAAGACCACATCCTAGTCAAAGTAATGGATTACCGCAGGCAGGCCATAGTGCTTCAGACCTTAAGATCAAAGAAGGAAATTGTATACGAGAGGCATCAATTCGACTTTCAACAGACTTCTCAGAAGATACCTCCAAGCCTGAAGGGCACTAATGGGATACAGTAAAAAAACTTAATGAAATGAATGCCTCCAGCAAGAATTCTTTATCCAGCTAAACTCTCACTCAGATTTTGGAAGACAGATATACAACTTATTGGATAAACAGCAGCTTAGGAACTTTGTAAAATCAAAACCAACGTGAAAAGACTGGAAAGATCTACTATAAGATGAGATAACCAAGAACAACTAAAAACCACATATCTTAGAAACACTATCTGTACTTTATATATCTCTAAGCTATTCACTATAGCTAGAATCTGGAAACAACCTAAATGCCCAAGAACAGAGGACTGGCTAAAGACCCGGTGGATTTAAATCTACACTATGGAATACTTATGCGGCTACTCAGGAAGATGAAGTATTCAGTTGCCCCACTGCAAAGGGATGGACATGGAGACTATCATTATGAATTTAAAGAAATATAATTGAAGGAAAGGGACAGATGCTAGAATGACCCCCTTCATTATAGGATATAAATAGATACCAGTGTTTTATTGGTGTAGAAATGTATTGGCAGATTCAAACTCTACTGAATATACACAAAGAGACATAAGTGATAAACTCTAAATATCACATTTTAGCCACAATGTAGCAAAGAAGAGGAGAGAGACACAGAGAGGGACAGAGAAAGAGAGAAACTACAGAATACCTACTGGGACAGCCTTGGGGTGAGTTGGAGGGTGGGTTACATTGGTGATGAAAATGGGGCACTAGGTGGGAGAGGATACAGTGCTCAGAATACTGCATTACCAGAACCAATTATGAACACCTTTATGGTTGTAGCATGTCTCCAAATTGGTGTAATAAAAATTTTAAAAAAATAAAGAAATGAGAAGAAATGAATAGAAAGTTTGACAAAAGAAAAGAAATTGAATGGCCCAGGCATATGAATGTGCTCATCATCATTATTCATCAGGGGGCTGCAAACCAAAACAACAGTGAGATATCATCTCACACCACAGGAACTGGCACATATCAAAAAGAGCAAAACACCCAGTTCTGGAGCAGATGTGGGAGAAAGGACTCTCATCCATTATTGGTGGAATGTCAACTGGTCCAGCCCTTTTGGAAAACAATAAGGACATTCCTCCAAAATTAGATATTGAGCTCCCTTACGCTCAGCAGTACACTCCTGGGAATAGAGTGGCCCCCTGCAGACCCAAAAACACACAAAAAGAAACACATTCCACTTCTATATTTATCACAAAGTATTCATATAGTCGCTAGAACTAAAAACAAAACTGAGTTCCTAGACAGATGACTAGCAAGAAACTTTGGTACTGCACAATGGAATACTATGCAGCTATGTGATAAATGAGTCATGAAATTTACCAAAAATGGATGGACATGGATATTTTATGCTGGAGTGAAATCAGTCAGAGGACAAGGACAGATATGGAATGACTGTATTCATTTGTGGGATATAAATATATATAAGTTTTCTACTAATTTTTTGAAATAAGTAATGCCAGACTAAGACTAGACATTGAATAGAAAATAAAGTTTTACATGATAATCTGTAAATGTATATGGGATAGCCACAATGTGTAAGAAAGAGAAGGGAGGGAGGAGGAGAGAGGAGAGAGAGAGAAAAGAGAGAAGAGAGGAAAAGTGTGTTTATTTATAGAGGCAGACTGGGAGAGGAGAGGAATCTGGGGATGCTGGTAATAGAAATGTGCAGTGGTGGAGGGTTGTTGGAACGCTGTATGGCCTAGAAACCCAATCATGAATATCTTTGTAATTGTATAACTCACGTTGTTATAATAATTTTTTTTAAATGTGGAGATGAAATGAAAAATGGCCTCAAGCAGAAATAAAAATGGCCCAAG
Organism: Cryptotis parvus; assembly: GCA_021461705.1. NCBI lineage: Eukaryota > Metazoa > Chordata > Mammalia > Eulipotyphla > Soricidae > Cryptotis > Cryptotis parvus. The sequence goes on from JAJIBD010024758.1 coordinate 2,707, forward strand.
GCATATGGAAAAATAGCTCTGCATCATTAATCATAAGAATGCAAGCAAAAAAAAAACAATATATTACCTCCCCACCTCAAGGGCACCACACATCAAGAACAACCATTATTGGCGTGATGTGAGGGAAAGAACCTTACTCATGTCCGAGTAGAATGTAAACATCAATTTTTGGAAAGCAATGGACATCAAATTCCTCAAAAATAGTGAGTATCAAACTCACTTTTATAACTCAACAATTCCATTTCCTTGGAATATACCATGGACCCAAAAACTTAATACAGTAATACATCTGCAATAATATCTATTTTCATTACCCGGCTCTGATGCTGGTTGACAGCCATGTTAAATGTTGACAAGGACGCGCAACACCACCGGCGCCTCTCATCCACATGTTTCAAAGCACAATTCTTCTCAGTAATCCAAATACAGCATGATCGACTGGCGCCTCTGGTCTCAGTCAGACCAGCGATGTCGTACTTGATCTTTCTTGCTTGCAGCATCAGATCCTCAATATATGCTTCCGTTGCCAGTGTACGTGCATTGAAAGTACAGACAGTCATTTACGTCCTTCTTTTTGGCAGCCTAGGACAGCCTTGAAATTTTATCAGGCAACTGCTTGTTTGCCTTTCTTACTGCTGCCGTATTAAGGGCTCTTTCGTCAGGAAAATAAACATTTTTGTTACTTCTCAATGGAACAAACATCTCTGAATTCAGCAGTTATGTGTACCTAGGCCGAGAAGTCAACATGATGAACGACCTAAAACCTGAGCTGCACAGGAGGAAGAGAGCGGCATGGAATGCCTTCAAAGGCATCGAAGAAATAGCTAAAGGACAAAGAACCTCCGGCTCCGGGCACATCTCTTCGACTCCACCATTCTCCCTGCATTAACATACGCCTCAGAGACCTGGCCCTACGAAAAGCAGGATGAGAATGCTATTCGGGTCTCCCAGAGAGGCATCGAAAGAGCTATGCTTGGAATATCACGCCTCACTCAAGTGGAGAGAAGGAATCCGAGTTCTGACCTGCCGCTATTCCAGAATCAGGGACGCTGTCTCGTTTGCCAAGGCATCGAAAATCAGATGGGCTGGACATGTAATGCTTATTTGGAGACAACCGCTGGACTAGAGCCGTTACCGACTGGATCCCACGGAACGTCAAAAGATCACGTGGCCGCCCACCTACAAGATGGTCAGACTTCCTTGTTAAGACCCTGAAGGAACGGTTTGAGGCTCTTCATATTCCTGAATCAACCAGATGCCATTGGGCTACATTGGCACGTGATAGGGTCCAATGGAAATGTTACTGGCGCCCGCCGAGCAAATCGATGAATAACGGATTCAAGTGATCAAGTGATCTACTCACTGTACTGTCTGTCTGTCTTTCCATTATCATCTATTTGCTTTCGGCGCCACTAACCATTCCATTCCATATGTACCAGTCTCATGCTAGTAGAGCCCAAGGGACACCTGCTGCTCCAGGACACAAAGAGCCTCAAACAATTTCCATCAGGAATGAGGTCTATAATTGTTACTGAGGTTTGGTATACTCAAATACAACACGGGAGGCTTCCTAGGCTCTGCCGTACAGGTGGCATACTCTTGTAGTCACCTCTAAATCCAACAGCTTATTACAAACCACATGTGGCCTCTTCTGCTGGGTGAAGTTCTGATGGGAGGGAGGTCTGAATGTGGAAAATGGCGACCCTCATGGAGTAGGGTGGGCCTGGTTTGTTGTGAGGCTCTGCTGGGGTGGCGGGCCAGGTCTAGAACCAGCCATCCCTCCCGATGCCTCGTGAGTGGCTGGGCACAGGGAGGAGCTTGTGGCAGCTCTGACATATCTGTAGAGTCTGGTATTTAATACAACCTTGGATTTGCTTAACTGGAGGTGTCAGGCTAAGTGGAAGTGAGAGAAGTAAAACAAATACCAGGGGACTTTGCACACATGTGGAAAGAATAAATGATAAAGGAAGGGATTAGTAATCCCCTATAGAAGGAAACTCTGAGATAAGGTGAACAGTGATCTGAAGTCACTAGGTGGGGTAGAGAATTAGACAAAGGTGGGGGGACCTTCACACTAACAAGTACAAAATTATAATACTGATAAATATAAAATAGTAATACTATTAAAAGCTCATTTCAAACTTCCCCAAACAATGGGGCGGAAAGCATAGTACAGTGGATAAGGTGCTTGCCTTGCATAATGGTGCTGACCCCCACTCCAATCCCAAAACCATACATGGTCCCTCAAGAATGCCAAAACGATCCCTAAGCATTGAGTCATGAGCACATCTAGGGAGAGGCCTCAAAACTAAAACCAACAAAAAGAATATCCATGTTAAGTGTTTTCTAATATTAAAGAATTTTATGTTTGACTATGGTTCCTTCTCCAAATTACCTTTAAAGTATTCATTAACCATTTAATTTTCTTTAGAATTTCTTTAAAGATTTCTTAAAGTACAAGCTTTTAAGACTGAGATGCTTGGTGCCCAAGAGGGATACTGAATAAAGAAACTATTGGACATACGGAATAGTTCCCATAAGAAAATATGAAGTCATGCAATTTATTCTCAGTGGATGGATCTAGGGGAAGATTATACTGGGTGAATTTAATCAGAAGGAAAGGGACAAACATAGAATGACTCTCTATAATGTGGGATATAAGGTAACAGTATGAGAATAATAGGAAATGGCCAAAGGCAATAGAAAGTTTTAGAAGAATGAGAACTAGGGTCTTGGTTAAGAATTTTGCCACTTGGGGCCGGGTGATAGCCCAGCGGAGGGGGTTTGACCACTACGGCTGGCCTGTGCTGGCCCGGGTTTGATCCCTGGCATCCCTTATGATCCCCGAGCACTGCCAGGAGTGATTCCTGAGTGGAGCCAGGAGTAACCCCTAGTATCGCCGGGTATGACCCAAAAAGCAAAAAATAAATAAATAAATAAATAAAATAAAGAATTTTGCCATAGGGTTAGGGATGAAAGGGATAGTTCAAGCAAGGCAGAGATTTAGTTTTGGGAAATGTTGCCATAGAGATAGAAAAGGCGTCCGCATAAAGACAGGCTGTGGGGTGGGAAAGAAAGAGGGACATCGAGTGGGAGGGAAGAGGACACTAGTGAATGTACTACGGTTAGAACTTACTGTATGCTGAAACTCAATCACCGGCCAACTTTGTAACATTGTAATTATGCTGATTCAATTAAAAATCAAAAATAATAATAAATGTCACCTCCCAAAAAATAATACATTGTTGTTTTACCCAAATATTACACAAAATATCAATATATTTTATCTAATATTGATTGTTGACATACTAAGACTAATAGCTCCATATACTTATATGAAATTACTACTAATGTTGGCCCATTTTTACCTCTAATTTTTTTTTGAATTTGATTCATTTATTTTTAAAAAGTTGTTCATGATGATTTGTTACAGGCATTAAATATTCCAATACCAATCCACCACCATTTACCTTCCCACCACCACTTTTTCCAATTTTCCCCAAACACCCCTTAAGCCTGCTCCTACATCAGGCTCCCAATAATTTATTTTAAATTGCTTATTATAAATAAGTTTCTAAATATGATCAAACATTTTTTCCATAGAAAAGTTTAAGAAGATTGTTGTATCTCACCATGGAGTCATTAAGCTCTTATATAAGAGATTACTAACATGTTGTTACAAGTTAAGCTTTGTGTGTTTATATTTTGTTAATCAACATTGTCCGCCTTCTTCTTTATATCTCATCAATGTGGTATGCTACTTTGGGTTTATCAGCAATGTAAAGTTTGAAATGTTTTGTAGCTGCAAATACAACTGGGAGCTCCAGAAATTCCAAAATTTTGAATGGGGTAGTACAACTGAGGTTAAATTTTTTCTGAGTGGTGACTTTGGGGCTTGAGCATGACTGCAAGGGATTCCAGAAGTATGGGGAAATGGGTGGAGGGGAGGTAGCCCATCCTCAAATCCATAAAAGCTTGGTGATTTCAGTCACAAAACCTGCGTAACCAAGCTTTTCAACAGATTAATTTCTGGATAAGGCTCATCGCAGCAGTGGAGTCTGGCAGTGAACATGGTGGTCATTGTGGAATGTAGAGGTTTTCAGCTTCCAGGCTCTGTTTGGTTGGATGCTAGCCTCACCGACCCCCACTCAAGGGCACACCGGACGACTCAGGCAGGTGGGGTCTGGAAGCATCTCTGCCAAATTCTGTAACAATTATACTTCAAAACCCATTTAACAGTATTACAAGCCACTGTGCCTACAAAGAAAATGAGAGGGAGAGAGAGAGAGGTTGAAAGAGAGAGAGGTGTCTGACATAAAAACAATATGAGATTCCTCAAAAAACATAAAAATTGAGCTTTCATATGACCCAGCAAGGGAATATGCCCCAAGGGCCCAAAAAAACTGCAGAAAAACATCTGCACTATTATATTTATTGCCGCATTATTCACAATTGCCAGAATCTGTAAACAACCTAAGTGCTGAGAAGAGATGACTGGGTAAAGGAACTATTGTATATTGTATATTTACTATTGTATATTTACACATTACAATACCACACAGTCACCAAAAAAAATGAAGTCATACAATTCACTTATAAATGAATGGTCTCAGGCAGATGCCATTTCAGTCACCATGAAACAGGACTTATGAGTAACTCTCGGCGAGACTGACCAGAGGCACAACTGATGCTGCTCCTTCCAGCAGCCCATGGCCAGCTGCTTTGTGGCTGCACCATTCTAACATAACAACTCAGTTTAATATCAGGTCTTACCAAAACCTTCCCATATATATGTTGCAATGATCGATGTGATTGCAGCTGGCTAGGCGAGCTGGCTTGGGGTTGGGGGAGAGTAGGAGGCTGTGGCCTTTGGTGGCAATAGGGGCACACTTGTGGTGGGACTGGTTTTGAGCAATAAATGATTGTGACAATAGCACTGTGAAGAAACTTATAAATCATATTGTTTTAACAAAGTTTAAAAAGTAAATGAATGGAATGGAGTATCATGCTGAGTGAAATGAGTCAGAGAGAGAGGTACAGATAGAGAATGATTGAACTCATTTGTGGATATGATAAAAAAAATAACCATGACAGAAAGAGAGAGAGAGAAAGACAGATACAGACAGAAAGACAGACAGACAGAAAGAAAGAAAGGAAGGAAGGAAGGAAGGAAGGAAGGAAGGAAGGAAGGAAGGAAGGAAGGAAGGAAGGAAGGAAGGAAGGAAGGAAGGAAGGAAGGAAGGAAGGAAGGAAGGAAGGAAGGAAGGAAGGAAGGAAGAGGAAGGAAGGAAGGAAGGAAGGAAGGGGAAGGAAGGAAGGAAGGAGGGAAGGAAGGAAGGAGGAGGAAGGAAGGAAGGAAGGAAGGAAGGAAGGAAGGAAGGAAGGAAGGAAGGAAGGAAGGAAGGAAGGAAGGAAGAAAGGAAGAAAGAAGAAGAAAGAAAGAGAGAGAGAGAGAGAGAGAGAGAGAGAAAGAAAGAAAGAAAGAAAAGAAAGAAAAGAAAGAAAGAAAGAAAGAAAGAAAGAAAGAAAGAAAGAAAGAAAGAAAGAAAGAAAGAAAGAAGAAGAAAGAAAGAAAGAAAGAAAGAAAGAAAGAAAGAAAGAAAGAAAGAAAGAAAAGAAAAGAAAAGCCAGAAAGACAGAAAGATAGAAAGATAGAAAAAGAAAGAAAGAAAATGTCTCTGATAGAGTCGGGCTACAGGGGCAGGACAAGGCGGAGAAGATGAACAGGAAGCAAACCCAGAACATTGGTGAAGGAAATGTGCACAGGTGAAGGGATGGGTTTTGGAATATTGTATAGCTAAAACTCAATCATGAACAACTTTGTAACTGCACATCTTATGATGATTCAATTTTGAAAAAAAATTAAATAAATATTTCTCTATGTAAACACTTTTTTAGAAAAAAGTCTTCAGTATAATACTAATAGCCAAAATAATAGCACACCTCAGTTCTAAGGCCTTTTGAAAGATTGACCTTGTGGATATAGACTAGATAATTGGGTCTTTATGGTATCAGTGCCTTATGTTATTTAGTCCAGTCAAAAGTCATGTTAGTCTCCATTAGAAGCAGCCTCTGTAGGTTTGGGAAGTGAAGAAATCTTCTCTAGCCAAATGCTTAAAGCTTTTTTCTCACTCTCATTTATGCTCATAGGCAGAAGCAATCAAAAATTTTGAACTCTTGCCATATTATGCTTGACGAAAGACAGATGTCTTTTCTCCAGTGCTAATCAGTAAAGATAGCCGCGTGTCAGCCCACGATTGGATATGCAGTTAGGCACATTTTGTGGAAAATATCTTGGTGCAAGTCACACATAACACAAGAGCACAGAAGCAAGAAGTAGGAAAGAAAACCAAATTCGAAAAAGAAAAAGTTATGTGTAATTGGGCTCCTGCTTAACTGAAAATTTTTTCAGCATGGGTTAACCTTTTGGGTGATCCTTATAATGTAACTAATACTGTAATGAAGCACCATCTTTTGGTAGAGGAAGGAAAATAGCATTAGAGCAGAAACAAACACTTCAGTGTGAAGTATTTATTCAACTCAGGGAGAAGGGGGAATTACCTCCAACTAGGGCAACTTCAAGTTGCAATTAACAGTGACTCTCCATGCTATGGGCTCAATGACATCTGGTTCCTGTCCTGGAATCCAAACAAGTCATCACTAAGGCACTTTAATTACTGCACAGGCTCCATGTGATGGCATTGCTGGATCCTACGGATTCGGGCAAGGGGCCAAATTCTGATGCTTGCCCTTTTTGAAATTTAAAAAGTATGCTACTATTTCTGGAAGGAAAAAAAAGTTGTAATACTCCCTTTGCCTTTGGGTAGCATGCCAAATCAAGGCTTTCATATTTCAAATAGTTATTGATCCAACTGATTTATGAATAAAAAGAAATTGAGGAAAATTATAAGATGGGTTTTCCTCCTGCTGCTTATGACTTGATTTTAAAATGGTTTGCATCAAAGCCAAAATAGCTCAAGTCTGCCCTCTACAGTCAATCTTCTTCCTCCGAAGAAAAAAAATTCACCTGAGAGCCAGGCAGAAAACTGGAGGGCTGCAGCCAATACTACGAGGGTGGAAAATTCAAGGGGCAAAGTGACCCATTTTACTGGAACTGAGCCCTCTCCTACAGAAGCTTTCAGATGGAAATTTGAAAATACTAGTGAGAAATTATAGTTCTTTCTGCCTCTAAGTATTGTTAGCTAATTTTTACCAAGTGTATATGAAAAAGATCGAAGGAAACAACCAAGCATGTATCTTGGACAATGCTTATCAGTTCTCTAGACTTTTGGGTTCTTTATCAGACCATATGGCCACAAGACCATATGGGAGACGCTACAGGAACTTCTAACACAAGATCTCTATGATCCATATCTCTAACACCAATGTGACATTTGCTCTATTAATAAAATATAAATTTAGAATTTTACCTCACACATTTATCATTCATGTCATTGGATTTTCACAACTATGCTAGGAGGCAGACAGGATAGGTGAGAAAAGAGATTATCAAAAGATCAATAACAAGTTATAATTATTTGTCAGAAATTTTCCTGATATCTTATATTCTTCCCAGTACAATACTAAACACATTGAATTAATAACAGGCTCTATATGATTCTATAAGAATATGAAATTCTAGTAACTTACTCATCATCACTTACAGACTAATTTGTGCTAGGTTCATCCAGACAAACAAGATTCTTGATCCTAAAGAATGCATATCCTGCTTCTGACAATGAGTTAATATCCAAACTATTCAACAAACTCATAAAACATTTTAAGTACCAAAAAACCTGATTTTAAAAATGAGAGGATCTGAATAGACTCTTTTCTAAAGGAGATATACAGAGAGTCAACAAACACATAAAAAGATGCTCATCATCTGTTTTTTCTTCTGCTTTTTTTGGGTCACACTCAGCAGTGCTCAGGGGGTGTCTTCTGGCTCTGCACTCAGGAATTACTCCTGGCGGTGCTCGGGGAACCATATGGGATGGCGGTGATCGAACCCAGGCTTGCACAGGCCGCCATTGCAAAGGCAAACACCCTACCCGTTGGACTATCTCTCCGCCCTCATCTGTTATTATTAACAAAACACAAACCAATAAGACAGTGCCTCATAACTATGAGGATATTTATTATGCAAAAGACAAAAACAACAACTGTTAGTGGGATTGTGGAGAGAAGGAAACTCATATACTGTTGGTTCCGTCACTATGGAAAACAAGATGGGGTTTCCTCAAAAAAATCATAAATTACATAGAAACGAGTTATCCTACTCTTGGATGTTTAAAATTTTACAAACCACTATCACTCATTCAAAAGAATACACACATAACACACACACACACACATATATATATATATATATGAGTGAGTGTGTGTGTGTATTCCCATACATATTTAATACAGATTTATTGATTATCGTCAATAAATGTAAACAATCTAAGTGCCCATTTACAAATGGATTAAGCAGATGTGTGGTTTGTTTACACCATGGAAAAAGATACAGATACTAAAATATATTAGATTCCACCATTTGCAACAACATGAAGAGACATAGAAATATCATTCTTAGTGAAGCAAATGGTCAGAGAAAGACAAACACTATATAATTTCACTGATCCGTGTAGTATAGAGGGGAAAAAAAAACAAGTAAACGAAATAAACAGAAATGAACCTTTGGACCATAAGACCAATTTGTTACCAGAAGGAAAGGGGAAGGAGCAAATAAATCAGGACAAGGGAACTGATGTATAGTGAAGAAAAGAAAAAAACTTTATTAGTGGTGAACTTAATGTAGTATAAAAGTATTCAGAGTTTCAATGGAGCATCCGTAAACTTTTTATTATATCATAACGCAATCTACTTCAATGTAATATAAATGCTGACTAATTAATTAGCAGGGCATTTTAATGGTATATTCTGATATCCCTTCAAGTTTTACTACAAAACAGAGAAAGTTCTTCAGTATCAATTCAACTTCTGATCTAGTTCTTGTGGTGACAAACTGTCTAGTATAAAATTCTCAATTCCTATAAATTTTGGGACCACTCTTTACTCTTACCAGAACAACAGTTATTACATCTCACAGAGATTGACCTCCCGTTGAGTCTGTGACTTATTCCTGTCATTATCTCTTGATACTTACCTGTGCCTTCTAGGAAATGCTTTTTACAATTAACTACTTCTCTCCTCCAGTTACCTACCTTTCTCAATTCACTATTCTTAAGTGTCTATACTATACATCCTAAATATTTTCCATTCCCATCTTGGGCTTAAACTAGCATTCAAAATGAATAATTTTCCTTCACTATTCCTTCTCTTCCATTAAAGTGTCCTTTTTTCCTTTCATTTATTGTTCACACTCTTAGCCAATTTGACAAGATCTATTGTACTGTTCTGAGAAATATGAAACTAACAACTGAGGTGTGAGCTGGCTGGTAGACCCAGTAATAAATGTTGATATTAAAGAACATTTAAATTGAATGACTAGAACTTCAGTAAGCCAAAGAGAAATGAGAACCCTTCTTAACTTTCTCCATTTTTACTAACAAAAGAATTTGTTTAAGATACCAGAGGATTATTTTTTAAAGTACACACAAAGTGAAAAAATAAAAATAGGAAAAAAATAAAAATAAAAATAGGAAAAAAATTATATCCTACAAAAAATGGGATCCAGAAGCCTGGCACTTTCACACTACTAATCCCCAGCTCAGGACTTTTCAGATTAAAAAAGTGAGGGAAATACTGGGAATTTATATTATATGAATATTCTTTGTGAGTATGCAAATAGCCTTATCTTAGATTTCCATCACATAGCTATACACACAGACATAATAATGTATTTTAATTAAACCCACAATACAATTTTCCATAGTGTATGTACAGGTATTTCAGATATTACCCTACACCTCTAATTTTTTATTAATATTTTATTATACCAGCGTGAAATATACAATTACAACGTTGTTCATGTTTGGAGGTTTCGTTCACATAGTGTTCCAGCACCCCGCCCTCCACCAGTGCCCATTTCCCACCACCAATGTCCCGAATTCCCTCCTCCTTCCCACAGCCTGCCTCCATGGCGGGTTCTTTTTTCTCTTTTCTCTTTCCCTCTCTACTCTTTTCCTTCTCTTACATATTGTGGGTTGCACTACATACACTCAGAGGCCATCATGTGCATTTTTTGCCTGTATTTAGTGCTCAGTTCTAGGTTGGTATTAGCCCTTTCGGCATTTATTCGCATATGTTCCCCTTCTCTGTCTTACTTAACCTCTGATTCCCACACGTTTGTGGTAATTTCCACTTTTGGTAAGACCTCCTGATCCACGTTTTGCCTGACAATGGATTTTGGTATCATAATATGTATATAAGTATTAATGTCATGGAAATAAATGCTGTCATTCTATATCTCTCTCTTTCTTTCTGACTAATTTCACTCAACATGATTCTTTCTATATCCATCCATTTATAGGCAAATTTCATAACTTCATTTTTCCTAACAGCTGCATAGTATTCCATTGTGTAGATGTACCACAGTTTCTTTATCCAGTAATCAGTTCTCGGGCATACTGGTTGTTCCCAGGTTCTGGCTATTGTGAATAGTGCTGCTATGAAAATAAAAGTGAGAATGGTGTTTCCGCTGTGTTTTTGGCTTCCCAGGGTATATTCCCAGGAGTGGTATGACTGGGTCAAAAGGGAGCTGAATTTCTAGTCTTTGGAGAAATGTCCATATTGTTTTCCAGAAAGGTTGTACAAGTCGACATTTCCACCAAGAATGGATGAGAGTCCCCCTTTTCCGCATCCACACCAGTACTTGTTGTTTTTACCCTTTTGGATATGGGCCACTATCTGTGGTGTGAGGTGATATCTCATTTTTTTTTTGGTTTGCATATATCTGATGATTAGTGATGATGAGCATTTTTTTCATATGCCTTATGGCCATTTGAATTTCTTTCTTGTCAAAGTTTCTGTTCATATCTTCTCCCCATTTTTTAAAGGAGTTGGCAGTTTTCTTCTTATATAGTTGTACCAGAGCCTGATATATCCTGGATATTAACCACTTCTCAGATGAGTTTTGGGTGAATATTCTTTCCCATTCTGTGGACTGTCTTTCTATCTTGGTCACTGTTTCTTTCGAGGTGCAGAAGCTCTTAAGTTTCATGTAGTCCCATATGTTTATCTTTTCTTCTGGTTGCTTTGTTAATGGTGTTTCACCTTTGAAGATGTCTTTAGCTTCAATGTTGTGGAGGGTTTTTCCTATATTTTCTCAATGTACTTTATGGATTCAGGTCTGATATTGAGATCTTTAATCCATTTTGATCTGATTTTTTGTGCAAGGTTATTAGACACAGGTCCAAATTCCCTTTTTTACATGTAGCTGTCCAGTTTTCCCAGAACCATTTGTTGAAGAGACTTTCCTTACTCCAGTTTGGACTCTTTGCACTTCTATCAAAGATTATCTAATTATGTTTTGAGGGTGGGTGTCAGGATACTCAACTCTATTCCATAGGTCCACAGGTCTTTTTTTATTTTAGTACCACGCTGTTTTAATTACTACTGCTTTATAGTACAGTTTGAGGTTGGGAAAGGTGATGCCTCCCATCTTCTTTTCCCAAGGATTACTTTAGCTATCCATGGAGGTTTATTATTCCAGACGAATTTCAGGAGTATTTGGTCAATTTCTTTGAAGAATGTCATGGATACACTTATAAGAACCGCCTTGAATCTGTACAAAGCTCTAGGGAGTATTACCATTTTGACAATGTGAATCCTCCCCATCCATGAGCAAGGAATGTATCTCCATTTCCTCGTGTCCTCTTTTATTTCTTGAAGCATGTCTTGTAGTTCTCTTTGTATAGGACTTTACACACTTGGTTAAGCTGATTCCTAGGTATTTGATTTTCTGTGGTACAATTATGAATGGAATCGATTTCTTAATATCCCCTTTCTTCTCTTTCGTTATTTGTATATAGGAAAGTCACCGACTTTTTGGGTACTGATTTTGTACCCTATCACTCTACTATAAATATCTATTGTTTCTAAGAGGTTTTGAGTCAAGGCTTTAGGGTTCTCTAGGTTTAATATCATGTCATCTGCAAATAATGATAGCCTGACTTCTTCCCTGCCTATCTGGATGCCCTTAATGTCCTTTTCTTCTCTGATTGCTATGGCGAGTACTTCCAGTACTATATTGAATAAAAGAGGTGAGAGAGGGAAACCATTTCGTGTTCCTGATCTTAAGGGGAAGGCTTTCAATTTTTCCCCATTGAGAATGATACTTGCTGTGGGCTTTTGGTAGATGGCTTTGACTATCTTGAGGAAGGTTCCTTCAATTCCCATTTTCTGGAGGGTTTTAATCATGAATGGGTGCAGGAACTTGTCAAATGATTTCTCTGCATCTATTGATAGGATCATATGCTTTTTATTTTTTCTCTTATTGATATGATGTATTATGTTGGTTGATTTGCAAATGTTGAACCATCCTTGCATTCCCAGGATGAATCCTACTTCATCATGATGTGTGATCTTTTTATGAGTTTGGATTCTGTTTGCTAGTATTTTTGTTGAAGATCTTAGCATCTGTGTTCATCAAGGAGATTGTTCTGTAATTTTCCTTCTTTGTGTTGTCTCTCCCTGCTTTGGGTATCAGGGTGACATGTGCCTCATAAAAGCTGTTTGGGAGTGTTTCTTCTATTTCCTGGAAGAGCTTGAACAGGACAGGCAGTAGGTTCTCCTTAAAGGTTTGGTAGAATTTGCTAGTGAACCCATCTGGACCTGGGCTTTTGTGTTTGGGCAGACTTTTTAATTACTGTTTCAATTCCCTCCATGGTGATAGGCTTATTCAGGTATTGGAGGTTTTATTTCAATCGTGGGAGGTTATAGGACTTCAGGAATTTATCCATTTCTTCTAGGTTCTCATGTTTCTTGGCATACAGGTTCTCAAAGTAATCTCTGATTATCTTTTGGATTTCTGTCTTTTCTGTTATGATGTCACCCTTTTCATTTCTGATTCTATTTATTTGGGTTCTCTCTTTCCCTGTCCTTACAAGTCTTCTCAGTGGCTTGTCGATCTTGTTTATTTTTTTCAAAGAACCAGCTCCTGGTTTCATTAATCTTTTGGATTTTTTTTTTGTTTCTAGCTCGTTGATTTCCTCCCTAAGTTTTATTATTTCCTTCTTTCTGCCTGGATTGGCTTCTTTTTGTTGATCTTATAATATTTTCAGCTGTGAGGTCAGGTTATTTATGTGGGCCCTTTCTTCTTTCCTTATGAATGCTTGCAAAGCTATGAACTTTCCTCTTAACACAGCTTTTGCTGTGTCCCACAAGTTCTGGTAGTTGGTATCTTTATTTTCGTTTGATTCCAGGAAACTTTAATTTCCTGTTTGATTTCTTCTATGACCCATTTGTTGTTCAGCAGTGAGCTGTTCAGTTTCCAGGAGTTTGATTTGACTCCCTGCTTCTGTGTATGGTTAACTACTATTTTCAGTGCACATGATCAGAAAAGATAGTTGACACAATTTCTATCTTTTTTTATTTTGTTGAGCTATGCTTTGTGGCTCAGTATATGGTCTATCTTGAAGACTGTTCCATGTGCACTGGAAAAAATGTGTATTTAGCTTTTTGGGGGATGACAAGCCCTGTATATATCAACCACCTCTCTTTCTTTCATTTCTTCCTTCAGGTCCAGTATTTCCCTGGTGAGTTTCAGTCTCCCTTGATCTATCCATAGTCGATAAAGCAGTGTTGAAGTCTCCGACTATTATTGTGCTACTGTTAATTTCTTCTTTGAGGTCTATTAATAGTCATTTTAAGTATTTTGGTGACCCCTTGTTTGGCGTGTATATTTTTAGTAGTGTGATTTCTTCCCTGGTATACATACCACTTAATTATTAAAAAATGGCCTTCATTGTCCCTTTTAACCTTTTTCAGCCTGAAGTCTGTATTGTCAGATATGAGTATGGCCACACTAGCCTTTTGGAGGAGTTGTTTGCGTGGAGAATGGTATTCCAGCCTTTGACTTTGAGTCTGTGTTTGCTCTGATTATTCAGATGTGTTTCCTGTAGGCAGGTGAATTTTGGAGGAGGAGGGGAGGTGGAGTGAGAGGAGGAGGAGGAGGATAAAAGGAGGAGGGAGAGGAGGAGGAGAAAGAGAAGGAGGAGAAGGAGAAGGGAGGAGAAGATGAAGACGAAGACGATGAAGAAGACAAAGAAGATGAAGAAGACGAAGAAGATGAAGGAGACGACTGAAGAAGAAGAGCCGAAGAGAAGACGAAGAAGATGAAGGAGACGAAGAAGATGAAGAAGAAGACAACATCGAAGAAGACGAAGAAGACGAAGACGAAGAAGAAGAAGAAGAAGAAGAAGAAGAAGAAGAAGAAGACGAAGAAGAAGAAGAAGAAGAAGAAGAAGAAGAAGAAGAAGAAGAAGAAGAAGAAGAAGAAGAAGAAGAAGAAGAAGAAGAAGAAGAAGAAGAAGAAGAAGAAGAAGAAGAAGAAGGAAGAAGAAGAAGAAATTTGCATCAATGAAAATAGAAAGTTGGGAGCTATGTTCACTACTTAGAACTTTCCAAGAAAACACTGACACGAATAACTTCCAGGAAATCTTGGTACCCTAGCATTACTACTATTTTGTCCAAAATCTAACATAATACAAAAATTTATCTCCTCATCCTTTAATATTCTCAGTATTGTGAAACTCACTACCTCATACTGTAGCTTTATAAAGTGAAACTGTAAGTGACCTAAACGAACTTTCCTGCATCAGAGGCAAAGGGTAAAAGTGACTCCTCGCTGAACAGTTAGCCTGAGAGTAATTTATGGCAGTTAATTAAACTCTAGCCTGATATTTCCCTATTTTTAAAGGAGCAACCAATTATTTACTCATTCATTTTCCTTGATATGCTTAGGAGCATTTTAAAGGAGATTGTCAAATGTCAAGCAGAGGTGAGTGGCAGCCTTGAATTAAAGCAGTCACTCTGTGCCTTGGGCGTAGCTTCTCTTGGTCTGCTAGGCAGTATGACTTAGAAATGAAACTCTGTTACGCTCAAATGCTCTATACTTTTTCCAGATTTAATTTTAATAACTTTATTGACATGTCAAGGTAGGCAAAGTTGTCAAAGGTGGTATGAAATGACTACATAAATCAGAGCTTGATCTAGCCTCATTTCCCATTATTTTACTGTCTATTTCTAACACAGTCAGGGTTCATTCGCAAATCTCTAGTGCTTTGCAAATGTCAGATGGACTTTCAGTTTCTCCTTGAAGATTCTTCCCTACAAATTTATGAAACGTATTCTTCTGTTATTTCATATCTGGGAGCTTGCTTTTCTTTGAAACCAGTCTATAATAAAATACGTTCAATATTTTGGCTTAGTTTCCTATGCAGTTGTTTATGAAAAGTTCAGAGTTTAAAAAAGTGAAGAACCACTTTCCACTTTGTCCGTCAGACTAAACCTTGCTATTAGAAAAATTTAAAATTGCTCATAGAAAAAATAAGAGTTAAATATGCACAAAGATATTTGTTATAAGGAATTGGTTCACATAATTATGGAGGCAAGACTTTCCAAAATCTGTAAGAGAGGAAACAATAGAGTCACTGGTTTAGTCCTAGCCTGGGCACAAAGACCTTCAGGACTAGAATACTGCATGTGGTATAGCAAGTTCAAGATTCAGAAAGAACCATTGTTTTACTTCAAGCCCAAAGGAAATAAAGAGCTAATGCTCCAGTTCAGAAGCAGTTGGCTAGAAGAAATTTTCTTTCTCTGATTTGGAACCAGCCTTTGTAGTTCTATTCAGGTCTTCAATCACTGAGATAAGATAGCCTCACATTGAGGAGAAGAATCTGATTTAGTCCATCTACCATGACAGATGTTAATATCATCCGAAAATACCCTTACAGAAACCTCCCAAATTTTATTTGACCAATTATCTGATTACCCCGGTGTTCAGTTAAAGTTAACATGGCAGACCTTTGCTGATGAGCCTACTCAGGATTCAGCATTCATCAAGACTGTAACCCACTCAGTTATTCCCAATAAATCAAACATGGAGACTTTTTTCCATCTCAGAATCTGGCAAAAAAGTCATACCAGGTCATTGAAAAAAGTCATATGATGCTGAAACTAGTCAGTCAGAACTATGGCTCATTAAACTCATTATCCTATTACAGAGATAACTACAAAGGAAGGATTGAGGAAGGGATGAGTGTCCTCTTTGACATCAAGCTTAAAAGCTATCTCTCAGAATGCAGGGGTTGCAAAAATATTGGCAACAGTAAAAGTACTTTGAATATGAAATGATCAAAAGTAAATTCAAATCAAACACATAATGAATCGAAGGTGTTTCTGGCACTGGTCACCCAATTGCATTTTGTGAGTGAAAAAGTGTTCAAAGTATAAGAAATAAGAAATCCTATTTTGAGAGTGACTATATGCATTGTGAACATTTTTACCATGAATATTGCTTTCTTTTTAATTTTCTTAATGCTATCTTTTTTAAAAATGTTTTTCAAGCCTTAGAGATAGTATAAAGGGTAGAGAACATAGTCCACAGATCCCTAACAGGTGTAGTCCCTGAGAATGGAACCAAGAGTAAGCCCTGAGCACTGTTGGGTATTTTTAGATAATGTAGGTTACCACAGTTCCATGCTATTGTTCACACTAAAAAATACTACTATATCACCCTTAATACCAGTGTCAATTTTCCTCCACCTGTTCCAAGAGCCCATCACCCCACTTCCTTTACTACCGATCCACCACCACCCTCAGGTTTTCTCACCCCTTTGTAGTCTCAGTTTGCTCTTTTGTGGCAGTATCTCAGGACTGAGAGTTGGTTTCCGTTAGGGCTGTCTGATCATTTGTTACCAGATGGGCTCATGACCTACTGTTTAAAATGCTAGAATATAGCATTTAAAGAATCTATGTCAAGAATCTATAAGAAACTTGAATCAATATTCAAACAATTCAATTTTAGATTAGACAAATGGTTCAGATACTTCACAAAAGAGAATTTAAAATGGCCGAAATGCATATGAAAAACATGTTCAACTGTTGCAGTACACCTGCCCAGAGCCTCTGTATCTGGCCTTGAGTTGCCTTCTGCAGGTCACTTTGTAGACAGGAGGACTGTTTGAATATGGCAGTTTATCTGACCATGTATTATATACTGGCTGGTATAAATATTCTCTCATGCTGCCACAATCATCGTGGGACTAGCTAGATATTACCAGTATATTTGCCTGGCCACATTGGATCTCTAAGTAAGTAGACCAGAGAGAAATGCTGTTTGCCTCCAAGCAAGCAAGCATGGCTCTCTGATAATTCTAAGCTAATAAACTGAACAACCATGAAGTGAAAAAGGAGAATTTTGTGAAGGCTTGGAGAAATACTTAACTGGCTATAGAATATTCTTTGGTACAGATGCATACTTCCTATTCCGAGATACAGTTCACCTCAGAAGCCACTCCTCCACTCTAGCCTGCAGGGTCACTTCCAAGGCAGATCTTAGGAAGGCAACATTAACATCTCCAAGGGCCTAGGTGAGGTTCTGGGAGAAATTACCTGCAGGTATGTGACCCTGATGCCTTTCCATAGGAGTGGTAGGTCTTGGTTGCAGGGATATAAGAACCTATCCTGCTTCCTCTCTCGGAATCTCCTTTTCCCCTTTCTGCTGGCACCACTTCACTGTCTCCTCCCTGCAGTACCTTAACATATGGTGGCAGTCTACATGTGGCCGGGTCCAGCTGGGAACCCTAAGTTTTGGGGGGTTTTCCTATTGCTGATTTGTATGCCAGAACCTGTGTTAAGTAAAGCATTTTAAAACTTCTCCAGATTCTTGCATCTTTCTCCGTCCGCTGGCTGCCAATCCCCTGGGACAGAAGGGGATCCTTGATCCTGCTCCCAGATTTTGAGCAGGGCGCCTCAACGTTTCCCTGCATTCAATCTCATTAGATGTCAAGAAAACTGATAATTGAAATTAAGCGTAATACTACAGGGACTGAGAGATAGTACAGAGATTAGGGTGCATGTTTATCATGAGACTAACTGGATACCAACCTTAAACATTGTAGGGTTCTGTTCTATAGGTTCCCAAGCACATTTGAGCAGATACACACACACAACACACACACATACACACACAAATAATATTACATACCCTCTAGAACGACTAAAATAGATTAAACTTACCAAGTGTTTCTTGGTGATGTCAAGTAATTGAAACACATATTAACAACTAATCATGAGTACATGAAATAGTGTAATCATTCAGAAATTAATGGTTTAAAAAATAGTGTTTCTTTTGCATCTACAATGAGTTTTTCAACCACTTTCTGAGCATTGCCCTTTTTAACATTGTTCCTTTTCTGTGAATCTCCTATCTTACCATCCCCTCCCCATCAGTATTGAGGCTAGTCTCCTATATTATCAATTTTCATCTGCCACTTTCCCTTGGAATATTCTTTTGCCCACAATGCCGTTTAATAAACACTGGGCCAAAGATATAGTAGAGTAGGTAGGGTACCTGCCTTGATGAAGTCAACCCACATTCAATCTCTAGCCCCACATATGCTCCTCTGCCAACAGCTAGGAGTGATCCCTGAATGTAAAGCTAGGAGTAAGTCCTGAGCACTGCCAGATGAAACCCAAAACCAAAAACAAAATGGAAGAAACATGACTTTAAGAGTCATGTTAAGTCACTCCATTTTAGCTTTTGGTACATGCCTAAATGTGCCCAGTGGCTAATCTAACTGCTCCTTGCTGGTTAGGGGCTCCTAGGCACAAAGTTAAGCCCACTGAACTCCCTTTCCAGCCCCTTTTCATTCCAGGCCATTTTGGACTTTAGTTTGCAAAAAACCATTAAATTAGCAGAAGTCATCAGCACATGAAAAGGTGGGGCTGATTCTTGGTAACTGACTCATATATTTCACTGAAATTTGTTACCACTCTCAAAGCTACATATTTGAGAATGGTGAATTTTTATGTGTTTGTTTTGGGGCCATACCCAACATTGCTCAAGACTTACTCCTGCCTCATTATTCAGGAATCGCTTCTAAGGAAAATATGGGACACCAGAAGTGAAACCTAAGTAGGACACATGCAGGTTAAGCACTCTACCTCATACCATCTCTCTGACAGGAGGATGGCCTTAATATCTTCCTTATTTTGCCTTTCAATTTACAAATTCGGTCTCTCTTCATTCATAATTCCCTTGCAGAACCTAAAGTCATATATTTTTCCTTAATTATTGACAAAAAAAGGTGTTACCTACAGTAACAGGTTATCCCATATAACTCATATGTAACAGGTTATTCCATTTATAACTATCCTATATATTTCATAAGCACACACAAAATGCACAAGAAATTCTCTCACATGATAGCCAGGTGACTGTCTTTCAGTCCTTATTAAATTCTCTTCTGACCTACCATGTTTAAAAATGCAAATCATCCCTACCATTCCTAATAACTCTTCTCCCTTTCTGGCTTTAGTGTTCTCATTATTGCTTAACAACTGTCTAGCATGGTCTGTTTCATACTTATTTTTATTTATTGCTGTATCCATTACTAGAATAGAAGTTCATAAGGATTCTCATCTATTTGCTACATTGTTCTGTATTAAATATATAAATATAAATGTCTATTATATAGTGGACAGTTAGCATATTTCTAGAATGAATGAATAAATGTATAAAATCTCCAAAATATCATTATCACCCTTTATCAATAAGAATATACAAGTTCAGAAGACCACATAACTTGCTTAAAGTCATAAATACACCCTTACGAAATAGCAGGAAAAAATATACCACCAAAAATAGATCTCTAGGGGACCAAAGAGATAATACAGTGGTTAAGTCACTTGTCTTGCAAACAACTAACGGAGGTGCTATCCCCAGCATCCCTTGTGGTCCCCTGAGCAACACCGGTAGCGATTTCTGAGAGCAGAGCAAAGAGCTAGAAGCAACCCCTGATCATTGCCGGTTATAATCCCAAAACAACAACAAAATTCTCCTAACTTGTAAACAGCTTCAGTTAGTGGTATAATACTTTAGTACATCTAGCAAGCTATCATGTTATAATGCTTTAATTCATATAACAAGCATGTAAGTAACTATCCTGAGCTAGCGTTTGCTTCTGAGTTTGTGTTCAATTTTAAGTGACCAACAAACAGCATTCCTCTGAGTCTCTTTCAGTATGCCTTTGCAGCAAATAAATGTATCCTAGACAAGGAAAATAATGTTAATTTCATTTACTTCCATAACAATAATAACTTGCTGTTGTAAATCTCTTAACTCTTTTTTCTGTGTGCTTTCACACAGATTTAATTTAACATTACACTTGTGGAGCAGACTAGGCTAGTAGTAGAATCTCCATTATACAACAGAGAATACAAAGCCAAGCAGCCATGCAATTGCTCAAGCTCAGTTAATAACAGGTAACATCAAACAAAGCTGGAATTGAGAGAAACACAAACTTAAATGAGATAGCCTGGGTTCAAACCCAAACTTGGCCTCTTGAAGTTAAGTGACTAAGAACACTAATTAACCTGTCTGGATTTCTAATTTTTTGGGGTGGAGGAGGGGGGGGAAGAGGGCAGAGGAATAGAAGGAAAACACACTCAACAGTCCTAACCATGCAGTGCTATGCTGGGCCTTCTTTATGAAAAGGATAATCAATTATCTCCCCAGTCCTGAGTCTATTTCTTGATTGACAGAATAAGGACATTAACCCATTAGATAAGTGTAATGAGAAGTAAATTTCATGATGTATGTAGTACACTAAGCCTAATGACCATCATATAGTACAAAATCCTCAAATATCACCATGACTTTTGTCCCAATGCTATACCTCTAGATACACATTTCTCTCTAATTCAATACTCTTCCAACCAGACAGTTATATACCTCTGGATGGTGATAGTCTTTTGGGGACTTATTTTAAAGACTGGTACACATCACAGTGTATTTATCAGTAACTGTCAGAGAATTCAAGATCCTGCAGGGCATTTCATAGTCTAAATACTAAATGTATTTATAGGATGTCAAAGCACATGTGATTAGAGTTGGGAGCAGCCACTGAGCAGTCCAAATAAAATCTAAGACTGTGGTTCTGTTTGAAAGCTTTCCTGTAGTAAATATTTTTACTATAAAAACATACTTCTTTCTTAGAAAGTTACAGTAGTCTTAAAGCACGCTAAAAGATTCTCCAGCATTATAGTTCATTGGGCAGATTTATTTTTATATTAACTGGTGTTTTTTCATCTCTCACTATAAGATCTATAAACACTGTATACCTCTCAATATAACATGCTAGCAATATAGATCTAGTACTAAAGCATTAGTAACAATGTATAGTTATAAGTATAGAGTTTGTTACTACTATCATAGCATTATCCCATAGTAAAAAAAATAAGATCACTTTGAAAAGGCTAGAGAATTATCATAAAGTCATCCAAAATCCAATCTACTATTGAATTCCAGGAACTTTTTTGCTTCTGTGGTGTAGTGACATATATTCTCATTGCATAGACCTCATTCCCATGACCTGATGGAATGGTTTGAGGCTCTTTATGTTCCTGGAGCAATCAGATGCCCTTGGGTTCTGCTATCATGAGACAAAACATATGGAGATGTTACTGGTGCCTGCTTGAGCAAATCGATGATGAACGGGCACACAGTGATACAGTGATACTATTTGGCACACATCATTTACTTTTGAGACCCACTGTCTCCAGTTGAAGGGAGTTTTGCTATGGGTGGTAAACTAGTATTCAATAGGCACAACAAAAAAACTAACACATTCTGTTTCTGATTACCTCTATGCATTGCTTTTAATGCACAGCATTCAAAGAGGAACAATGATATTATAAAATAAAATATAAGTCATTAACTTATTTATGATTAAACCTTAACTTGGTTGTGAATACTGATGAAGTTAGCCAAACTCTTATGTTTAACATTACTTCAAACTGGCAAGTGATGTGATGCCTAGCATCACATTTCATTATCTGTAGTTCCCTCTCTTTACTTTCTGTTCCAGCACAGGCTCACACTTGCTGTCCTCACCAAACCACAAACATCTCCTATTTGACTTTCTCGGTTTAGCAATATTTGAGTGAACAATTACATATAAGACCCTCCCCTGACAGACTATAGAACCTCTTTCCTTTTTTCTTAGTCACCTCACCACAGTCTCAATAGAAGTTTTCTTTACCTACCCTTTCTCTATGATATTTCACGAAGAGACTTTGAGCATTTGTTTATTTATTGCTTCACATTAAAAATTATTTTTTGCTTAGGCCATTACAAGGACTAAAGAGCTTACCTTGCATGAAGTTTAGCTGATTCCCATCCAGTTGCTGGGACCACTTATGATGCCCCAAGTAGCACCAGGTATCACTCCTGAGCACAGAGCTATGAATAGCCCCTGAGCACCACTAGGGTGGTCCCTCTACAATCCCAAATCCTTCTTTACTTCTAACATCTAGGTTTGTCTGTTTTCTGTTTTGATTACAGCAATATTTGACTAATGTGTCCTTTTCTGACTGAAAGACTTAGTTTCCATTTTCTCAAACACGAACATGAAAATGAGCAGGAGCACTCATCTATGATTCACCAACAGTCTCTAAGCTGCCTGAGCAAAAACCATATTTAATTCTTTTATTTTACTTTATCTACTAGTATAATGCCAAGTAAAACCAAATATTTACTCTATGCCTATTGAATGAATTAGCAGACTCCTTTTATTAAATAATAATTTATTATTATCATGGACCAGGCATTTCCTTGTTACTGAGATATACCATAAATCAAACAAGCAAAATACCTTTTTATGTCTAACTCATCCTGTAAGAAAATAAATATAATAAATACAATTTCATAATATGTTAAATAGTACATTCTGGGTAGAAAAAGAGAAGGGTTAGGAATTAGAGGTTGAGATAGAAAAGTCATTTGTAATAGGATACAGAGACCTAAAGATAAGCCAGAAAGAAAAAAGTAGGAAATAAGTGTGGGAAAGATTAAAATGTCAGCTATCCAAAATATCCAGTACAATAGTACATTCAAGGGGTCGAATAGCTGGTGCAAGATCTGGAAGTTAAAGTGCTAACATATCTAGAGGAAGCAGAGTGCTGGAGAATAGTAGTAGGTGAGGCCTGACAATTAAAAACAGCAGAGATCATTGCTAATTATGGCTCTCACTGGATCACTAGATCACTAGACATCCTGTTGTTCATCAATTTCCTCGAACGGAGCCAGTAACATTTCCATCCTACCCTATCACTTGCCAGTGTAGCCCAATGGCATCTGGTTGCTTCAGGAATACAAAAAAAGCCTCAAACCGCTCGTAACCGTTCGTTCAGGGTCTTGACAAAGAAGTGAGACAAAGAAGTGAGGTCTGCGGCCAAGTGATCTTTTGACGTCCCGTGGAATCTAGTTGGTAACGGATGTAGTCCAGCAGTCATGTTCAAATTGCATTACATGTCCAGCCCATCTGATTTTCGATGCCTTGGCAAACGAGACAGCGACGCTGACTTTGGAACAGCGATGGAGGTCAGAACTCCGGATTCCTTCTCTCACTTATTCCAAGCATAGCTCTTTCGATTCCTCTTTGGGAGACCCGAATAGCATTCTCATCCTGCTTTCATAGAACCCAGGTCTCTGATGCATGTGTTAATGCAGGGAGAACGGTGGAGTCGAAGAGATGTGCCCGGAGCCGAGGTTCTGTGTCTTTTTCGCTGTTTCTTCGTTGTTTTTGAAGGCATTCCATGCCACTCTCTTCCTCCCTGCGCAGCTCAGGTTTTAGGTCGTTCATCATGTTGACTTCTTGACCTAGGTACACATAACTCCTGCATTCAGAGATGCTTGTTCCATGAGAATGAATGGGGCTTCTGGAACGTATTCATTTTTCATGAAAATGGTTTTGTTGAGATTCAGCTGTAGACCTATCTTTCCACATACTCGGTCAAAGTCAGCCAGCATTTGTGCTGCTTGGCTAATATTTGTTATTATTAGAACAATGTCATTAGCGAAGCGGAGCTGGGGTAGTTGCCAACCGTCAATCTTCACTCCCATTCCTTCCCATCTTCACTCCCATTCCTTCCCATTCTAATTGTCGCATGATGTTCTCAAGGGTGGCACTGAAGAGTTTTGGTGAAATGGTATCACCCTGCCGAACCCTCTTTTGACATCAATGATCACTTCCTTGTAGAATGGTGAGATCCTGGTGGTGAATTTGTAATGCAGCTCACAAAGGATCTTGAATGGCTCTCATGCTCAGTAAAAAAAAACAGAACCTACAAGAGGTTTTGGAGAGGAGTGATAGGAGCTGAATTGCACTTTCACAGGAATGCTATGAACTACACCAAGCACAAACTGGAGGGTGCAGCAGCAGGGAACCTACTTAGGATGCTCTTGCAAGAAACTCATATGTGTTATCACAGTCATTCTTATCCATGTAAGAGCTGTAGAGTTAGAGGAACATGGTTAGTGTCTGATAGTTTAGAGATGAAAACAACATCACTTTGGACACTCAACCCACATGTTAATATAGAAATATATTTGAACAATTTTGTGTGTTTTCCTATCATAATGTGCCTTTCTTTTGTACCCCAATGTGGTAAGAGAAAGGTATAGAATGAATTGAAACTTGGTGTAAACTCAAGACTTGGTGTAAACTCAAGACGTGGCGTGGTCATGTATATGTCATCTAAGAGACAAAGTAGAAATAAACTTTTTTAAAAAAACTGAGAAATTCATTAGGGCTGGAGCATTTGCACAGCAAGTAGGGGCTGGATTCAATGTCTAGCATCCCATATAGTCCCATAAGCAGTTAGAGTAATTCCTGAGTGCAGATCCAGGAATATACTATAAACTTCACCAGGTGGGCAACCCCCTACCCTCCACCAAAAAAAATGATAATTTCATTACTGAATGATGTTGTGAAGACAGCAGGAATTTGAACTGAACTCAGGTTTCATTCTATCAGTCAAATTCATTGAGTTTCCCCTGAGTTCGAACCATCGAAGGCTTACCTATTTTTCTTCTGTTTTCCATTTGGTAGCTTGGTCTCTGAGTTATTATTGGCCTCACTTTAAAAGTTCTATATGAAGGAGCTCCTCTTTGAAATATATATTTTTCTTTTATTTATTTATTTATTTATTAAAGTATTTTATTATACCACCGTGAGATATAAAATTATAAATATAAACAATTAAAAAAGTTCATATTTGGTCATAGAGTGTTCCAGCACCCATCCCTCTACCAGTGCCGCCTCCATGGCAGGTCCAGCATATATTCTACTTAATAAATATCATAGACAGATGCTGTAGAGATAGTACTGCTGACAGTGCACATGTCTTGCATGCACTGACT